>CM055883.1:14512500-14517500 GCA_029582165.1 Portulaca oleracea | reverse complement strand
AACGAATATTAACCCACAAGCTACTCGTTCGCCGTCACCCCGAGCACCGACCAAGGCTTACTTTTGTTGGGCTTAAGGTATGTTTCATGGCATCGAAAGGGTTTGAGAGGAGCGGAGGGTGTGTTTGAGGCTAGGCTAAAGGGCAGCAGACACACAAGCATTGAGATCCCGAGCAGCTAAAAACCGAATATCCCACAAGCTGCTCATTCACTCGCCTCCCGAGCTCTAACTGCACCTCAAGGTTGTTTTTGTATGGGCTGGACATCGAATTATGGTGGGATGTGGCTCAACTCCTTTCCCCAGCACCGCGACATCCCCATCGGCAAATCCGAACGCTTTGGGCCTCCACCACCCTGCGCAAAATGCATGCCACGCGTTTGGAAGTGCTACTTCTAAGATGGCACAAGGCCAACCGGTTCGCACGGGCGTCCGACCTCATGGCTGCGGCCCATTCGGTGTACTCGACCGAGTCGCAAGCAACATGGATTTACGGATCCATACGGTTCCAACCCTCCGAAAGACTCTCGGCAAAAGGGTTTTACGGATCCATAAGATTCCAACCCTCTTCTAAGCCAAGAGACATCCGTGTCCCTCCACATTAATCCCACAACCAATTAGAATGCCACCGTACCACGAGCGTCAAAGTTCACCAAGGCCCAAAGGCCCCAACAACCCATCGTCCGCCCTGGGTCGAGGTCGGGCAACAAAAGACACAACCTATAGCTTGGCTCTAAAGGCAGCTAACGACGGCACCGACAACCACCCCCGTTGACTAGAGGGGCGGCTGCCGTTGCGGGTGAGGAGGCGCCCTCACGTGTGGCGACTCCATAGCGAATCACGAATGCCACCGACCATGGACGTCAAGAAACAATACCGAAGCACACCGGGACAACAAGGCATCAATATCCGAGGAAAATGTATCAATCGATAAGTTTTTCACGCATGACACACTTCCCGAGGCAACCCGAGCCTCGTTGTTCCATCATCCGTCCGGGACAGGTTCGGTGCACGGCCGCATGTCGACAGTGCCTTTGACGAGGTTGCCATGCCACGCCATGCATGGACGCTCGATGTCGCTCGCTGTCGTCGACAGTCGCTCGCTGTCGCTGGCACTGTCGCTGCCCCAGCACTTGCCAAGCACCTCCCCTATAAAGAGCTTTATGTGAATAACTCCATCTACGGCCAGTGTACACACTTTTGACAAATAAATGGGCATGGCTTTTTTTTGAGTTCTAGATTTTTCCAATTTTTTCCAAGGATACCCCTGGGTAGATAATAATGTTAATTTACTAAAAACCATTTTTCGGAATTTTTTCGCAGCCCGGAATATTATATATATATATTTTTTTACGAGAACGGAAAAAATTCCGAAAAATCGTAGAAAAATTAGAAAAATGCAAGGCAAGTTTCTAAAATCCTTAAAAATCAAGGGAAAGTGGACTACAAATTATTTTGCACATCCGACGTTGGATGCCTCGGGTTTTAGGCCCGAGATCGCTTTTTCCCGAGCGAGCACGGGATGAGACGAAAGAAGGCTCCAAAAAATCATAAAAAATACTGTAAATAAGCTAAATGGCACAAGGAAATGATCTGCAAAATTTGAGGGAAAACAGAGGAGCGGAAGTTGAAGGAGTGTCCCGGTACCGGGGCGACTTAGAGTGTCCCGAGGACCAGCCATAACATCCCGAAAAAATCCGAAAAAATCATGGAAAACCCTTAAAAAATATAATGAAGCAGCCCGCCAAGTTTCATCCCAAGCGCAAGAACGACCAAAAACGGAAAATCGTTGTCAATGATTGCCGTCGACACTGTCGTTCGCAGTCGTCGACACCGCCGCCGTAGAAAGCATCGTTGCCGAGAAGACATCGCCGGCTCCGCCGACATCGCCGCAGTCGCCGCCAACATCGCCGCAGTTGTCGCCGGCAGCCGCCGGCCGCCGCGACACCGCCGCAGTCGGGCGTCGGCAGTCGCAGCCGCCGACGACATCGCCGCAGATGTCGACCACACCGCCGCAGCGGTCATCGACATCGCCGCAGCGCCGCCGACATCGCCGGCCGCCGCCGCTGCGCCGGCGACATTGTCGCCGGGCCGCCGCCGACATCGGGCGCAGCGTCGCCGGCGCTGCCGCCGGCCGCCGAGGACACTATCGCAGCGTCGCCGACACGCCGCCTGGCCGCCGCCGCAGCTTTGGTAGTCGCCGACGACATCGCCGCAGTTGTCGCCGATCATCGCCGCCGCTACCGCCGTCGACACTATCGCCGCTTCCGCCGACATCGCCGCCGATCGCCGACATCGCCGTCGCCGCCGACGATCGTATCATCGCCGTCATCGTTGTCGATGTCGTCGCTGCCGCCGTTGCCGACAACATCGCCGCAGATGTCGTCGACACCGCCATTGCCGCCGACGCCGTCGCAGCGTCGCCGACATCGCGAAATTTGTCGACGAATGTGTCGCTCGCTATCCTATGGCGCGTTGCCCGGGCGAAACGCTTGGCATCCGACGAAGGACGCATGCATTGTCCTTAGACAGTTGCCGGCATTGCCCGGCTCACATTTCATTAGCCGACACTCGATTTGCCACGCCGCCTCGTGTCGGCATTCGACTATTTGTCCTCGTGTCGGCATGCGACAGTGTCATTGGCAGCCAGCGACGCTATCGACGACATTGTAACAATGTCAGCGACAGTGTCGACGCCATTGCGACAGCGTCGTTGGTAGCCAGTGACAGTGTCGACGCCATTGCGACAACGTCGATTGTAGCCAGCGACAGTGTCGACGCCATTGCAACAGCGTAGACGACAGCCAGCGACAATGTCGACAACCGCTGCGGCGATGTCGTCGGCGGCGAAGATCCGTCGGCGACCGCTGCGGCGGCGTCGGCCCGATCGACAGCGGCCCCTTCGGCGACAACTGCGATAGTGTCAGCGATGCTGTCGGCGGCGGCGGCGGCGATGTCGGCGACGCTGTGGCGATGTCGTCGGCGGCGGCCGGCTGTCGATGGCGGCCGGTGGCGATGTCGGCGACAACTGCGGCGATGTCGTCGGCCGGCGGCTGTCGGCGACATTGCGGCGATGTCGGCGGCGTTGTCGGCGGCAGCGGCCGGCGATAGTGATGTCGGCGACCCAACGATGTCGGCGACACGGCGATAGTATCTTCGGCGGCCGGCGCCGTCAGCTGCGGCAGCGGTGTCGATGACACTCATTGACAACGATTTTCCGTTTTTAAATCGTTCTTGCGGCAGGTTGAAACTTGGCGGTACGCTTCCTTATGTTTTTAACGGTGTCGTCGGCGACCCGGCGACATTGTCGGCGACAACTGCGGCGATGCGTCGGGAGCAGCGACCTGCCGGCGACGCTGCGATAGTGTCGGCGGCGGCCCGGCGATGTCGGCGGCGATGCGGCGATGTCGTCGGCGGCCCGGCGGCGTCGGCGACAACTGCGATAGTGTCGGCGGCCCGGCGGCGATGTCGGCGACAATGTCGGCGGCGGCCCGGCGGCGATGTCGGCGGCGATGCGGCGATGTCGTCGGCGGCCAGCGGCAGCCGGCGACAACTGCGGCGATGTCGGCGGCCAGGCGGCGATGTCGGCGACAACTGCGGCGATGTCGTCGGCGGCCGGCCGGGAGGCGATCGGCGGCGCGGCCGAGTGTGCCGGCGTCGGCGACGACAGCCAGCGATAGTGTCATCGGCAGCCAGCGACGCTGTCGACGACACTACGGCGATGTCGGCGGCGGCGAGGGCGATGTCGGCGGCAGCGCCGGCGGCAGCGGCGGCGGCGATGTCGGCGCGCTGCGGCGATGTCGTCGACGCTGCGGCGATGTCGTCGGCGGCCGAATGGCGGCCGGCGGCGGCGAGGGCGATGTCGGCGACAACTGCGGCGATGTCCACGACAGCGGCGACGGCCGTGTCGCGACAACTGCGGCGACTGCGGCGACGATGTCGGCGGCGACCGGCGATGTCTTGGCGGCCAGATGCTGACAGCGATCGGTCGACGACACTCAGTGACAACGATTTTTCGTTTTTCGTCGTTCTTGCGCTTGGGATGAAACTTGGCGGGCTGCTTCCTTATGTTTTTAAGGGTTTTCCGTGATTTTTCCGGCTTTTTTCGGGATGTTATGGCCGGGCCTTGGGACGCTCTAAGTCGCCCCGGTACCGGGACACTCCTTCAACTTCCGCTCCTTTGTTTTCCCTCAAATTTTGCAGATCATTTCCTTGTGGCATTTAGCTATTTTATAGTATTTTTTATGATTTTTTGGAGCCTTCTTTCGTCTCCTTTCGTGCCCGCTCGGGAAAAAGCAATCTCGGGCCTAAAACCCGAGGCATCCGACGTCGGATGTGCAAAATCATTTGCAGTCCACTTCCCCTTGATATTTAAGGATTTTAGTAATTTGTCTTGCATTTTTCTGATTTTTCTACGATTTTTTGGAATTTTTTTCCGTTTTCGCAAAAAACAAATATATATAAAATATTCCGGGCTGCGAAAAAACTCCAAAAAATGGTTTTTAGTAAATTAACATTGTTATCTACCCAGGAGTATCCTCGGAAAAAATTGGAAAAATCTAGAACTCAAAAAAAAGCCATGCCCATTTATTTGTCAAAAGTGTGTACACTGGCCGTAGATGGAGTTATTCACGTAAAGCTCTTTATAGGGGAGGTGCTTGGCAAGTGCTGGGGCAGCGATTGCGACGCGACGGCCATTGCAAGCGACATCGGCGTCCATGCATGGCGTGGCATGGCAACCTCGTCGAAAACGAACTTTGTCGACGGATGATGGAACAACGAGGCTCGGGTTGCCTCGGGAAGCGTCCCATACGGTTGCCTCGAATATTGATGCCTTGCTGTCCCGGTTGTGCTTCGGTACTGTGTCTTGACGTCCGTGGTCGGTGGCATTCGCATTCGTTGCGGAGTCGCCACCACGGGTGAGGGCGTGCCCCCCCTCACCCGCAACGGCAGCCGCCCCTCTAGGCAGCGGGGGTGGTTGTCGGTGCCGTCATTAGCTGCCT